>CM031243.1:185977038-186002038 GCA_018340775.1 Taxus wallichiana var. yunnanensis | reverse complement strand
TGAACTTCCATATGATTTTAGCTCTTTCCATTAGACTTGAAATACAAGACAAAAAGAGAGATAGAAGGAAATTTAAGAAAACAAACAAAAAAATTGGGATGAAAATGAATATGAAATGTGAAGAATCGGAAGGGACTGGCTTTAGATGGTTTAGGGTTTTTAGATGCCCTAGATCCAAGGGAGAGGCTTAGCTCAATCCAAGGGCCCACCTTGCATCCTCCTCTTCACTTGGGGTCAATTTTACCAAGCTTAATAATAGGTCTCAAACCAGCTTATTAACCTAATGTTTAATAGCTTTTGGAACTAGGGCCCTAATTTAAAATATTCCTAATATAATAATAAGTGATATCATCTTTATAACTTAGGGATGTGATTATTAGAACCATAGATCTTGATTCAATGTGGGTTACCCCACCTTCTTCATAAGGTAGTGTTTTAGTATGAGAGCCTTATGAAATAATTAGTCTTTTGGAAACTCAATACACCGCTTTAATCCTTTGATTTAATTAAAATGGTAAAACATATTGGTAGATATTAGAGAATGATTAATTTTAAGGTCGTTTTAAGAAACTAAAGCTCTGTGAGAAAATGGATTAAATGTAGCGGATTAGGTGTACTTAAGTAAACACATAGTGTAAATTAACCTATAAGCCAAGGTATAATAATAAAGTTATGTTTATATAGAGTAATTATAATGTAGTAATTTCTAGCTGACCACTCATATTTTCCCTGGTAAAACCATTACTCTTGCACGGTTATTGGATTCACCAATTCATCAAGATATCATTTCAGCGCGATCGCCTCACATGTCGTGTTGAGTGGGGAAAGTTTTAGTTCACATGATGACATCGAAAACCTTCATGATATACATTTTGAGACACTCATTAATTCTTTCTAAAACTAACAAAAAAATTTATTCCATAATTTTACCTTCAAGTTTAGTTATTTTTGTGTGTAATTTTGGGGTGTCACATTTTGGTATCAAAGCGTGAGTTTGAAAACACTAGGAATATGGGTAATATCTAATTAAATTGATTTATCTTTTAAACTATTTTATTGGTGTTATAAAACCCCTTCATTGGTCTCAGTGCGGATTACGCACACACAGCCCTAATGGATCCAAAGATGCGGAGTGGACCATCCACACCACTAGTAGAACTAGACGGTGTTAGGGACACATATCCTACATGCATTTTAGTAGGTAGTGATAGCCCTCTAAAATATGGTTCCAACGAGAGTGGAGGAGCATAAAGCATGTTCACCACACCCCTCATAGGAGAGATGTGGATCTCCAAATCCTACTATAGATAGAGAAGTTACATAAAAGAACAGAGAGAGGACTAGGAGTCTACCACCTCATCGATGGGTTGAGAGACACTCATCAAAGGAGAGGCATGGGTATTGTTCGTTAGATGTATCTGATCACATCGGGGACATTTTGAGACTCCATCCACCCACTTACTCTGGAGACACTGTTGGATTCTAGGTCGAAGCATAGTTGGTGAGCTTGATTTGGTTGTTTTAAGTGCATCCCTATGCAAGTAATACCAAAGCTCATGAAGCTATCCATCTACTAAGAGATAGGACCATAATTTTTGGAGGACAAAGGAGCATAAGCTTCAACTAGATACAAATATAATCACCTAGGATTTGTTTGAGGAGAGGTTCAAGTTGAGATATATTTCTAGATTCTTTGTGCAACAATGGATTGACGATTTTCACGATTTGAGGTATGGATTTAGTACAATGTTAGAATATGAGGGGAAGTTTATTGAACTCCTGCACTATGTGAACTACATGTAGGATGAGCATATTTGGATTCAGCATTTTTAGGGTTTGAACTTCGATATTATCGGGGTGGTACACATGCACTATTTGAGACCCTCTCCGAGGTTGTGGAGAAGACATGTATCATCGAGGAAAATGGAGGAAATACCTAGGCAATGGAAAAGGCCGAGAGAACACATTCAAGCTATGAAGAATAATCGATTGAGGGGAGCACCACCTCCTCCTAGGGTTGAGTCATACCACAAATATAAACACCCCGGCCCTAGTAGCAACATCGGTAGCATTCCTAGCCTTATCATGGGGCACAAAGAGATAGGGGCATTGGTTCTCATTCTTAGGGGAATGCCAAAGTCTAGGGATGATATGTACAATATACTAGGCCAACCTAGTCACATCAAACATAAAGGATGGGACCTACATGGTCCAATGCATTGAGTTCACAAGGTCCAAGCAGACTAGTCTTGGCCTAAAGACAAAGAGAGAATTTTTTAACTTGTGGAGATCCTTCACACGAAAAGGACTTCCCATAGAGTATTGAAGTGAATAATAGTGGGAAATCCCTTGCATATGAGACTACAATTAGAGACATGGGCAAAGCTCACAGGGTATATGTAGCACTAGATAACCGTAAAATAGAGCATCAAGCCACGATGATTGAGGTGGTAGGTAATATTGAAGGAGTTCCTATTTCTATTTTGTTTAAATTTGGGTCCTTTGACTCTTTCATATCACATAGATTAGTGGATTGATGTTGTTCCTTGGTCGAGGATCACTTAAAAGTCCATAATTTTTTTTTCGTTCCTCTGTCCATGTGAAAGAGTTTGTAACTTGGGCGTAAAAATCAAGTTTTTTCCTTTCCTTCCATTTTCCACAATCACGTTTTTTTTCCCTATCATTTGTGTCCCAAATATATGTGGAAACATGATTGCATGAAGCTCATAGGATCATATTTGGGCCTTATATCATTTCCAAATTCTCTTTCTTGAAGAAAGATTCATTTCCGGCTCAAATGGTGATTTTCCTACATTTTACGATTTGACGGGTGTTTTTCCCCAAATTTACATCTCAACATCTATGGAAACGTGGCCCTTTCTAGTTGGATGTGGCTCAATGGGGCACTTTGAAACTCTAAGGCCCACTTCAACTCAAAACTTGTCCACATGGAGGGCCGACACTCATCTAAAAATTTGCCTTTTGGTTTGGCCTTGGAGTTGCGCCGGGGAGACACGTGGAGGTTTCTGTACCCTTGCCCAGACTTAGACAAATTTTGCATGTGGGTATAGTATAGTTTTGGTGGACCATGGACACGTGAGGGGTTAGGCTCATTTGAGGATCCACCTCAGGGTCCCACCTTAACAATTGTGACAGAGAGAGACATGTGGAGGCTTCCGTCGGCTCTCTCTATACTTAAACTTTTTCAAAGTAAATTTTGAAAGGCCTAGGACACGTGAGGGACCACGCCTGTTTGGGGACCGGCCCCCTAAGTTTTATTTTGAAGAAGTGCCAGAGGACACTTGGAGGCTTCCACTCACTCTTTCCCTTTGCTTGGACTTTTCAACGGCCAAGAAAATGTCTCTCGGACCTAGACACATGGCACCTTCTTCCCGATCCTTCAAATTTTTAACAACTCGCTGAATGAGACACGTGGTGAGCCCACACTTGTTTGGGGTCTCTACTTTTGGGACCATCTCAAAGTGCACCATTGAGACACGTGGAGGCTTCCACTAGCTCCTTTTTTTAAGAGACTTTTTCAAAGGCCAAAAGGCATTTTTCTTGGGCCCAGGGCACGTGGAAGGCCCACGCTTGTTTGGAAACTTTCCCCTATACTTCTCCTTTGTAGTTGCACTAAGGAAACACATGGATGGATATAATATAAAGTAGAGAAGGGGAAAATCAATGGTTGTTGTGCATTGCATCTATTTTTCCACCATTTTTCTCCAAGACTCCTGAGATGTGAATACGCACTATTTTTCATCATTTTTTGATGAAATTCCTTGTCATCTTTATCTGTAAAGTGCCATTGAATGGATTCAAACTTAATTTGTGAGTCCAAGGATTGTTAAGGTCGATATTTTTGAAGTTGGAATTGCTCGGGCACTTGCAAAAATGGGAATTACCAGAGAAGATGGATGCGGGGATAGAATTTGCAGAGGAAAGAAAGGGAAAAGGATGAAATGATGAAAGTTGTAGGTGCAAAAGATGAAAAAGGTGTTGCCTCGAGAGCGAAAAAGGATTACCTCATATCCAGCTATGTAGAGCCTCCAAAAAATGATTAAAAAGGGGATTTCTCACATGAAAAATCAAATGATTAGAAGGATTTCCAAAAATTGTGGCATGGCATCCTAGTCATTAGTCGAGGGCCCAAGAAATGTGATCAATTCATAATTGGTCCACCTAGCAGCTTTTGGATGTGAATTTGTTAAATGTCACTTTCTGAGGAAAATTGGTAACAAGCAAAGGTCCCTCAATATTCTTCTTTTTTTGGGGGAAAATTTGGGATGAGTGAGTGAAAAATGTATAAATGCAATGAGAATACTCTTGCAAAAGGGTCAGGGGGTTAAATTCTTAAGAGAAAATTTGAGAAAGTCATCTTCCTGAGAGACCAATCTAGATAACTGGTTAATTTTCTATGTTAGATTTTCTATCATGTCAAGTTGGTTGCAGATGTATAGCCATTGACGAGCACTGAGATTTCTCTGGAAGCTTTCCCCTACTGATGAATCTAAGTAATTTTGAAATTAATTTGTGTTTAATCTCTAGCAATTTGTGTCTTCTTTGTTTTAGAATGTCTACAAATGGTTTCTTTTGTTCCTATTGCAATCTTACATTGAAATCTTTGTGAAATCACACAGGATCTCATCCCTATGACAATTTAGTGGCATTTGCAATTTCATTTCAAGAAGAGCCTTCATCCTGTGATGAGATAAACAAATTTAAAATCACTCCACTGTCATTTGTTGATAAAGATTGTTTGTAAGTCTTTGGGTGTACCTTAGGCATGATTGATCAAGATATTTTGGTGTTTAATTGAGTCTTTTAACTCGAGCCTTCATGTTAGATTCTCAAATATTGTGTGAAAACGTGTTGATCTAGGCCTCCATTGAAGCACACCTTCTAGTTGAAGGAACGTCTTAACTATTCTGAAGCTTTTTGTTGTTGAGTTGTCCATTGTTGTGAAGTTTCTCAAAGATCTAGTATAATCAACTTTATCCTACTTAATCTCCCACCAAAATCATTCAAAAACCATGAATCCATCCTAAACTACCCTTTTTTTCCCTATATATCAACAAAGGAACAAAATCTATTTACTAAAATATGCAAAAACAATCAGATTTCTTAATGTCTTCAGTAACCTTAGCCTTGTGTTGAAAGTATCTCCATCTTTTAGAAGTGACAACTCTTAAGAGTTAAATTATGGAGTATTGACTCATATTTTCCCAAGGTTTTCTTCATAAAATTTGTGCAAAAGAAGGATATCTCCATCTCCTTCATCAAACAGAGGTTACACTAAGGGTCCTCTCACCCTGGTCAAAGGCACAACCTAAAGTAGTGAGGATAGGTCAAATCCTCTTGAAGGTGTTATCCATCTCTCCACAAATCTGAGTGACAAAGGGCCAGTTAGATCTCATCCCCGCTACAAAATGACACACATCATGATCTATCTATCTCTAAGCTCCATGTCCAATCTGTGTTGTTGCTTCATCTTGAAAAGGAGAACAAATTTGATATAAACTTTGGATACCAACACTATTTGTGGCCCATCAACAACACTATGCACCATGGGGATTATTTGGGAAAATATTTGTTGATTTGTTTCCAATTCATATCCATTTGGCCCGTCAACAACACTCGTGTGCACACACGGGGACCTTTGAAGTATTTTATGTACTATAAACCCTGTAATGTTTTTACACATGTGCAAATACATTGTTGAAACATCATTATCTATTCATATATGTAAGAATTGTTCAAAGTTGTAAGTTCTGAGTGCAATATTTCCAGCTTATATAGTTATTGCACTAAATTTTGTATCATCATTGATAAATTTGGGTAAAAGAAGAGAAGATCTTGTAAGATTTGCATGAATCTGGTATTGATAGACATTTGATAGGTCTTTCATAGTGCATTTGCACAAACTAAGGTGAAAATCCTTAGTGGCGACTCCATGTTGTTTTAAATTCTTTATAAATACTAAAGTTCTTAACATATATCAAGTAAGATTTGTCATTAATATCTACAAAAAGCTGGAAGGAAGAAGATCTTTCTTCACCAAGGACCCTAGTAGAAGGTTGTTTCAAGAGTTGGGAAAGTCTAATTCAGAAGGAAGAAGAATTTGGAAGGTTGTTGGAGATCAAGCATCAAGAAAAGAGATCTCCATTGGTGAAACTGATCAGCCTGTGATTGAAGATTGCAATACTTCCTCAAGTGCTTCTAAATCAGGTAGTCTCTTTGTTGAATTGAATTCTCCATCTGGAGAGGGTCCTTCTTTTGTATTTGAAACATTTTCTTCTCAATCTACCCCTAGTATTTTCCAAATCTAATAGAGTTTTTCCAAGAAACAAAGCCTTTAGAGGGCAGTCATTCTAAAAATTACATCCATGTACCACACAGACCCCTCACTCCTCATCATTTTGTTTCTCTTGTAAGATCACCTCCTCAAAATAATATGGCTCAGCCTCCACCTAGACCTCCATTTGTTGTTAATACTTTTGGTCCCATCAATTTTAGAGGTATGGTTGGCTATCCAAATGTTGTGCCACAAGATGTAAGAAATAGATTGCCTAAGTTTCAAGGAAATAATGCAATCACTGGTGATCAACACTTGAAGCTCTTTGTCAATATGATGGAGGACTTTGAAATAGAATTTGAGGATGTATACATTAAATTGTTTATCCATACTCTAGAAGAAGATGCAAGGGACTGGTATAAATCTTTTCTAGATAATTCCATTGATTCTTGATAGAGATGAAGAATGCTTTTAGAATGCAGTATGGTGATAAAATAGACCCTAGGTTTCTTTTATCATAGTTTGAAAATATAAAAATAATCCTAATGAATCAATGGCATGATTTCAATACAAGATTTAACAAAACATTGAGAAGACTTCCTATTAATTTGAGGCCATGTGATGAATCATGTCTGATAAAGTATTCAGATGCATTTGATAAGAAAGTTGCTTACTATTTGAGGGATAAGAACCCTGAACTTTGAGGCAGGCCTTTACCATGGCTCTGCAAATTGAGAACAACATTAAAGTAGTTGGAAAACCTCCTAAGAGGGAGGGTGTTAAACTGATCAACCCAAAGAAGCCTCAATCAAGTAAGGTTGTGGATCTTGAGGAAGTTGTAAAGACTTTGGCCAGAGCTGTCAAAGAAATCTCTTACAAGCTAGCCAGGGAAGAGAAAGGAATTGGACAAGGTTCTCAAGGTCAACATAGGCAACAAGGACAAGAAAGATTTACAAATCATCCTAGAAATGATCAGATCTGATGACAGAGGTAAAGGACCCATGGGAGCTAGACAACCCCAAGCTAGGGAAAATAGAGTAGTGCCTGATCCTCTAAATGCCAGAGTTGTTGTTGTTGAAGAGACAAATGAAATTGATTGGTGTGACAAATGTTTCTTACCCCACCCGCCATGTGAAGTAGATCAGAAGTTGAAGAAGTTGATGATGATGATGATAACACTGATGATGATGCATGCATGGTGGACTTCTCTACAAGCTCACAACAAGGAGAAACTTCAACTAAAGTAATAAGTGCAAGAACTACTGCAAGTTTTTTTGGGATTGCATTCACCGGTACCTCTTCTTCCTCCCTCTCATGCTTTAGAAATAGATATGGTACAAGCTTTTGAACTTCCTAATAATGATTTTGAGTACCTAAGAGCTCTAATGATTAAGAAGTATGATGGAGGAATCCCATCAAAAGAGGATAGACAATTGTTAATGAATGTTGTTGTTGCCCAAGAAAAAGAGTATAACACAAGAAGTAAAGTCATTCAAAGGGGAAGGGCCTCAAGCCAAACCAAAACCCCAGTTCTCACCAATGTCCCAAAAGAAACTCCAAAGAAAGATGCATCTAGAAAAGGCCTTGTTGTCTCAAGTAGAACTGGTGTTCCCACCCATGCCCAAAATGTGAAAAATCTTGTGCCATCTAATGAGTTTGTCAATCTTTCTCCAAATGTTGCTTTTCCCAAATACATTCCTTATGACATTGCCCAAGTCTTGAGTCAGATCAAGATTTTTGTCCCAATTGTTGAACTTCTTAGGATTCCTGAGCACAAGAAGAGGGCTTTTGAGTATTTGGGATTGGAAGAAGATAGGAGTGCCCAAGGTAGAAATATAAATAATGTAAACACTCCTCCTCCATTACAGACCTAGAAAAACCACCAACATTAGAGGAGATAGGTGAACCACCTGAAGTTTACTTGGGAACATCTTTGGTTGAGTCTCAATTAAATGTTGATCCATTTTTTACAACACTTGATTATTAAGGACAGACTATTTGCACAATTGTATGTTTGATTCTAGAGCATCATGCAATGTTATGCCTCTAGAAGTCATGAATGAATTGAACATTAAAGTGACAACAGCTTATGGCAAGTGTACTGCAATGGATTCTAGAGAGGTGCCAGTTGTAGGATGTGTAAAAGGTTTGGTGGTACAACTTGCAGCTTATCCGGTAAGAACTTGAAACTTGATGTTGTTATTGTTGATTGCCCTACCAAATGGGGCATGTTGTTATCAAGAAAGTGGGCTGCAAGTGTTGGTGGAAGTGTTCAGATGGATATGTCTTTTTCCACCATTCCAATTGAAGGCAGCCTTGTAAAGTTGTATGGAGAGAAGAAGATGTTGCACCTCATTGAAGATCCCAATAATGCTTCTTATGAAGTGTTGTATGTTGATGTAGATGCTGATAAATTTGTTGGGTTTTTGATGGCAAAGAGCATAAGATTGATCAATGTAAATGTCTTGAACAAGTAGGTTTACCTTGGACCTTGTTATTCGATGGAGCTTGTTCCAAGTTTGGAAATGGTGTTGGCATTGTTCTTGATTTCTCCAGCCAGAAGAGTTTGTTTTTTCTTTCAAACTCAACTTTGAATGCACTAACAACATTGCTGAATATGAAGCACTGTTATTAGGCTTGAGAATTGCATGGAAATATGGTATAAAGGATATCATTGTCAAAGGGATTCAAAATTGATTGTCAAGAAAATTAGAAAATCATGCTACTACTAAAAATCGAGAATGAAACAATACAAGCATGCATGCAATTTGGGATTTGATTGAAATGTTTGACTCTTTTAATATTGTGCACCATGATAGAAAGTTTAATGTTGTTGCAGACAAGTTAGTAGTGCTAGGATCCAGATTTGGGAATTGTACAGTGTCTCCATTTTGTGAGTATGATGTTGAAATACTAACAAGGCCATCTATCCCTGATAACGTTAAAAATTGGCAAGTGTTTGATGATGATGCCCAGGTGAAATGGTTTCTACAGAACCAAGGTGAGTTTTTTGACCAAAATATAGATTGGGAACCAATGGTGTGTGTTGTTGAAGGAAAGGAAACTTTATTTGGCAAAGACATCATCCAACTGAAGACAAACATGATTCCCAGAGGTTTGGTGGCACTTGAATCAAACTTTGATAATGTTGATTGCATTATTAAAAGAAGTATGTCAGTTTCAAGAGATGTGGAAGAGCACAACCTGGGCACAAAGGAAAAACCACGTAAAATCTGGTTAGGAAGCAATCTCAGCAAGGAAGAGAAGCAATCCTATGTTCAATTGTAAAGAAATATCAAGACTTCCTAGCTTGGTCTTACTCTGAGTTGAAGGCATATAGGAAGATTTGTTCCAACATGAAATTCCTCTTGAATCTAATGCCAAGCCTTTCAGGAAAAAATAGAGGCCCATCAATCCACTCCTTTCTTTGAAGATGCAAGAAGAACTGAAGAAGTTGAGGGATGGAGGGATCATTCAACCCACAAGGTACTCATCTTGGGTTACAAACCTAGTGCCTGTCAAAAAAAAGAATGGTGATATAAGGTTGTGCGTAGACTTCAGAACTTGAATAAAGCATCATTGAAAGATAATTACCCTCTACCAAACATGGAGAATATGCTACAATTGGTAACTAGTTCTAAATTGTTTATCCACTTTGGATGGTTTCTTTGCTATAATCAAGTTGTTGTGAAGGAGTCAAAAAGAATAAAGACTACCTTTACCACTCCTTGGGGAACTTATGTCTATGTCAGGATGCCTTTTGGCTTAATGAATGTTGGAGAAACTTTCCAAAGAGCAATGGATGTAGCATTTTCTAGTTATATTAATGATTTCATTGTTGTTTATCAAGATGATGTAACTATGTTTTCCAAAAAAGAAATGATCACTTGCAACACTTGGAGAGAATGTTGTTAAGGTGTAGAGAGTATGGCATATCATTGAATCCCAAGAAGTGCCATTTTGGAGTGCAAAAGGAAAAGTTTCTTGGTCACATTGTATCAAAGGAAGGGGTCATGATTGATCCAAAGAGAGTGGAAGCCATCAACAAGGTTCCAATTCCAAGAACTAAGAAGGGAGTTCAATCCTTCTTTGACAAATAAACTTTATCAGAAGATTTGTGTCTAACTTTGCTGAGATGACCATCCCCATTACTAGCATGTTGAAAAAGGACCAAGTTATCAAATGGGAAGAAGCTTCCATTCAAGCTTTCAATGGGATCAAGGAAGCACTAAAGCATGCCCTTGTTTTGGCAGCTCCAAATTACAAGAAGCCTTTTCAAGTGTTTTCTTTTTCTTCAGAAAACACCATTGCATCTATTTTTTGCAGAAGGATGATGAAGGGGAGAGACCAATTGCCTTTTTCAGTAAGGCATTGCAAGGAGATGAGTTGAAGTACACCATCATGGAGAAGCAAGCATTTTCCTTGGTGAAAGCAAACAAAGGTTTTCAGACCTACATCTTGAGCTCTAAAGTTGTTTCTTATGTTCCCCACACCATGGTGAAAGACATCTTATCAGAGATGGAGGTCTCAAGAAAAAGATGCAGATGGGTAAACAAGTTGTAGGAATATGACATGGATATCCAAACCACGAAATTGATAAGAGGTTTGGGCCTAGCTAAGCTTATGGCTGAGAGAAACTTGCAAACTATTGAGGTGAATGAAGTAGAAGGAGAAAGGGTGGATGTCCTTGAAAATTTGGTAAGCTCTGAATGGTACAAAGATATAATCTTTTATCTCAGACATCTATGCTGCCCTAAACATTTGAGTAAAAATCAGAAAAGAGCTCTTAAGTTAGCCTCTCAAAAATATGTCATTACTGATTTTGGGTTAGCTTGGAAGAACCCGAGGGAGTGCTCTTAAGATGCATTGTTGAGGATGAAGCCCCAAAGGTAATTGCTGATCTCCATGGAGGAGTTTGTGGGGACATTTTGTTAGAAGAGTTACAACACATAAAATCTTGAGGGCTGGTTATTGGTGGCCAACTCTCTTCAAAGATACAACTCTATTGGTTAGGAAATGTGAAAAGTTGCAACATTTTTTCTAGAAGAATGAAAGCTTCAAATCCCTTCCTTTATAGCATCATGTGTCAATTGAAGCCCCATTTAAGAAATGGGGAATGGATTTCATTGGAAAATTTCTGATCCTTCCAGTGCTGGTCATAAATGGATTCTTGTAGCCACTTGATTATTTCACTAAGTGGGTGGAAGCAATCCCCACCAAGAAAGCAACACACCAAGTTATCATGGACTTCATGCTGAATCAAATCATATGCATATTTGGAGTGCCAACTAAGATTGTTGCTGATAATGCCATGAGTTTCAGAGCCAAACCTTTGGTGGCAATGTGCAAAGAGTATGGAATCAATTTGACATATGCTTCTAACTACAATCCCCAAGGAAATGGACAAGTTGAGTCCAACAATAAAAACTTGTTGAAGATCATTAGAAGAACCTTGAGCTGAACAAAAAAGTGGGGGGTGAGCAACTAAAGTTTGTTGTTTGGGCTGATAAAATCACTGTCAAAAGAGCTACTGGTAAAAGCCCATTTGAGTTGGTATATGGAACTCAAGCTTTTCTTGCCCCTTCATTTGCAATTGTCTTCATTTCAGTTTGTTCAACAAATTGAAGATCAAGAAGTTAGTCCATATGATGCTCGAATCAATCAAATTATTGAGTTAGATGAAGAAAGAAGGGCATCCCATCAACGGCATGTGAAGTTCAAAGAAAAGTTGAAGAAGTTATTTGACAAGAAGGTGACTCCAAGAGCTTTCAACATTGGGGATCTTGTGCTATTATGGGATAACAGGCATGAAGATAAGGGAAAGCATGGTAAATTTGATGCATTATGGATGGGCCCTTATTCAATTGACATTTGAATTGGTGAAAATACCTTCTTCCTAAAAGACTTAGATGGGGAACTACTTGAATTTCCTATTAATGGCAGGCATTTGAAACATTTCCTTGATTGATTTCTCATAATCAAGGTATACTCCATTTGTATAGTGTATAGTTCTTTTGTTTTCATTCTATTTTTGTGTTTTTTTCATTCTGGTCCTTGGTGACCTAGTTTTGTTGGTTTCTTGATTTGTTTTTTTGGAGGATGGTTATGGTTTCTTTGTTTTGCAAGCTTATTCTTTGACTCCATTGCCCAATGGTTTGTTTTTGGCACTTGGTCTACTATTTTTTCTTGTGGCACTCACAGGAGTGCCCATCCCCGAGTCGGAGCCGATGTTGGTGCTCAATTTGTCTCACCCCATTTTCCTTGAAATTCTTCAATTTTTGGGCTCTGTCATGTTTTCTATCTCCCCATATTGATGCATAAAAACTTTTCCTCCATTTGGTTGCCATGATCAGTCCCTTCCTTGGTCGAGGATCACTTAAAATCCATAATTTTTTTTTTTCCTCTGTCCATGTGAAAGAGATCTATAACTTGGGTGTAAAACTCAGGTTTTTCCTTTCCTTCCATTTTCCACAGTCACGTTTTTTTGTCCCTATCATTTTTGTCCCAAATATCTATGGAAACGTGATTGATGTGCTCTCAGGGATCATATTTGGGCCTTATATCATTTCCAAATTCTCTGTCTTGAAAGAAAGATTCATTTCTGGGCTCAAATGGTGATTTTCCTACATTTTACGGTTTGATGGGTGTGTTTTTCCCATCAAATTTACATCTCAGCATCTGTGGAAACATGGCCCTTTCTAGTTGGATGTGGCTCGACAGGGCACTTTAAAAACTCTAAGGCCCACTTCAACTCAAAACTTGTCCACGTGGAGGGCCGACGCTCATCTAAAATTCACCTTTTGGTTTGGCCTTGGAGTTACACCGGGAGACACGTGGAGGTTTCCGCTGCCTTGCCTAGACTTAGAAAAATTTTTCATGCGGCCGGTATATTTTTGGTGGACCATGGACACATGGAGGGCTGGCACTCATTTGAGGATCCACCTCAAGGTCCCACCTTAACAATTGTGACAGGGAGACATGTGGAGGCTTCCGCTAGCTCCGCTCTATACTTAAACTTTTCAAAGTAATTTTGAAAGGCCTGGGACACGTGGAGGGACCACACTATTTGGGGACCGGCCCCTAAGTTTTATTTTGAAGAAGCACTAGAGGACACTTGGAGGCTTCCACTCACTCTTCCCTTTGCTTGGACTTTTCAACGGCCAAGAAAAATGTCTCGGACCCTAGACACATGGTGCCTTCCACTAATCCTTCAAATTTTTTTAACAAACTCTTCTGACCGAGAGACACACGTGGTGAGCCCGCACTTGTTTGGGGTCTCTACTTTTGGGGACCATCTCAAAATGTGCCATTGAGACACGTGGAGGCTTCCGCTGGCTCCTTTTTTACTAAGACTTTTTCAAAGGCCAAAAGGCATTTTTTCTTGGGCCCAGGGCACGTGGAAGGCCCGCGCTTGTTTGGAAACTTTCCCCTATACTTCTCCTTTGCAGTTGTGACCAAGGAAACACATGGATGGCTATAATATAAAGTAGAGAAGGGGAAAATCAATGGTTGTGTGCATTGCATTTATTTTTCTACCATTTTTTCTCCAAGACTCTGGAGATGCAAATACGCACTATTTTTTTCATCATTTTTGATGAAATTCCTTGTCATCTTTATCTATAAAGTGCCATTGAATGGATTCAAAACTTAATTTGTGAGTCCAAGGATTGTTAAGGTCGATATTTTGAAGTTGGAATTGCTCGGCACTTGCAAAAATGGGAATTACCAGAGAAGATGGATGCGGGAAGAATTGCAGAGGAAAGAAAGGGAAAAGGATGAAATGATGAAAGTTGTAGGTGCAAAAGATGAAAAAGGTGTTTCCTCGAGAGCGAAAAGGATTACTTGTCATCCAGTTGTGTAGAGCCTCTGGAAAATGATTAAAAAGGGGATTTCTCATGATGAAAAATCAGAATGATTAGAAGGATTTCCAAAAATTTGTGGCATGGCATCCTAGTCATTAGTCGAGGGCCCAAGAAATGTGATCAATTCACAATTGGTCCACCTGAAGAGCTTTCGATGTGAATTTGTTAAATGTCACTTTCTAAGGAAAATTGGTAACAAGAAAGGTCCCTCGAATATTCTTCTTTTTGGGGGAAAATTTGGGAGTGAGTAAAATGTATAAATGCAATGAGAATACTCTTGCAAAGGTCAGGGGTTAAATTCTTAAGAGAAAATTTGAGAAATTCATCTTCCTGAGAGACCAATCCGAGATAACCTGTTAATTTCTTTAGTTAGATTTTCTATCATGTCAAGTTGGTTGCAGATGTATAGCCATTGATGAGCACTTGAGATTTCTCTAGAAGCTTTCCCCTATTGATGAATCTAAGCAATTTTGAAATTAATTTATGTTCAATCTCTAGAAATTTGTGTCTTCTTTGTTTCAGAATGTCTGCAAATGGTTTCTTTTGTTCCTATTGCAATCTTACATTGAAATCTTTGTGAAATCACACAGATCTCATCCCTATGATAGTTTAGTGGCATTTGTACAATTTCATTTCAAGAAGAGCCTTCATCCTGTGATGAGATAAACAAATTTAAAATCACTCCACTGTCATTTGTTGATAAATATTGTTTGTAAGTCTTTGGGTGTACCTTAGGCATGATTGATCAAAGATTTTGGTGTTTAATTGAGTCTTTTAACTCGAGCCTTCATGTAGATTCTCAAAGATTGTGTGAAAACATGTTGATCTGGGCCTCCATTGAAGCACACCTTCTGGTTGAAGGAACGTCTTAACTATTCTGAAGCTTTTTGTTGTTGAGTTGTCCATTGTTGTGAAGTTTCTCAAAGATCTGGTATAATCAACTTTATCCTGCTTAATCTCCCACCAAAATCATTCAAAAACCATGAATCCATCCTAAACTACCCCTGTTTTCCCTATATATCCACAAAGGAACAAAATCTATTTACTAAAATATGCAGAACAATCAGGATTTCATAATGTCTTCAATAACCTTAGCCTTGTGTTGAAAGTATCTCCATCTTTTAGAAGTGACAACTCTTAAGAGTTAAATTATGGAGTATTGACCATATTTTCCCAAGGTTTTCTTCATAAAATTTATGCAAAAGAAGGATATCTCCATCTCCTTCATCAAATAGAGGTTACACTAAGGGTCCTCTCACCTGGTCAAGAGGCACAACCTAAGTCAAATCCCGATTAGATCTCATCCTTGGCTACAAAATGACACACACTCTTCTATCTATCTCTAAGCTCCAAGGTGTTATCCATCTCTCCGGTAACAAGGAAGAATCGGTATCCCCTCCCATGGATTGATGACCTCTTTTACCAGATGTGTGGTGCCACCATCTTCTCCAAGATCAATCTAAAATCTGGCTATAATCGATTAAGAATTACGTAGGCGGAACATCCATATGAAATATTTTTAAAGGGGGTACGACCACTATGAATTCATAGTAGTTACTTTTTGGCTAGCCAACGCCCCAACCATATTCATGAGTTTGATGACTGGGGTGTTTAAAACTTTCCTAGACCATTTTTTCCTTGTGTTTCTAGATGATATATTGATTTTCTCACATACACTGGAAGAGCATGAGGACCATATTTGTTAGGTTTTGTAGTGCTTACAGGGTCACCATTTATATGGGAACCTTGCTAAGTGTTCTTTCTTTTAAATTTAAGTACATCACCTAGAACAGATCATCTCATGTGAGGGAATCATTGTCGATCCCTCCAAGATCATAACAATTATAGATTGGCTGTATCCACTAGTATTAGCGAGATGCGCAGCTTTCAAGGGTTTAGTAGGATACTATTGTAGATTTGTACATAACTTCTCCCATATATCTCATCCTATTAACTCTCTCTAATGTAAAGGGAAGAAATTTGAGTGGACAGAAAAGTGCAAGCAGTGTTCAAGACACTCAAGGAGAAGCTCACTACTACTCCTATTTTAGTAATTCCTGACCCACACCAGAATTCATAGTACGTATTGATTATTCATTAGAAGGCTTGGGGATAGTGCTCATGCAAGAGGGTTCCATAATAGCTTTTGAGTAGTGGAAGCTCAAGGATTATGAGATAAATTATCCCACTCATGACCTTGATCTCATGGCAGTGGTTCATGTCATGGTTCATTGGCATCATTTTATTATGGGGAGATGTTTTGTGTTGAGAATAAATCACTTGAGCCTCCAACACATTTTTACTCAACCCAATTTAAACACTCGACAATGATATTGGATGGAGCTTATTTGTGAGTATGAGATGGATATCGAGCACGTGAAGGGGAAAGAGAATGTAGTTGTGGATGCTTTAAACCACATGTGGTGAATGGTGATGTCCTTGACTATCTAGATAGACTTGAGAGGAGATATTCTAGCGCAGCTTTCTTAGAGATAGCTTCTATTTTTCAGTTTGGAGGGAGATTGAGGCGCAACAAGCCCTTAAGGGAAAATTTTTGGGTTATACCTTGGAGGTAGATGGACTGTTGAGGCATTGTGGCACATCTATGTACCTAAAAATGGTGATTTGCGTCAATTCATATTATTAGAGGCCCATCATGCACCTTATTCATCACACCTAGGGATGAATAAAAAATATGACTTATTGTTGTATCATTAGGAAGGATTACAAACAGACATTACATCTTGTAGCACATTGTTTTGAGTGCCAAAGAATGAAGGTCAAACATCATCATCCTATCCTTCTATATCCATACAACATTCCAGAGTGGAAATAGGACAACATTTCCATGGATTTTGTTGTTGGTTTAGCCACCTTGGCATACCATCACGATGCGATCATGGTCAGGGCTAGAAAATTTGACTAAAGTATCACACTTTTCATTGGTGAAGACAACCTATACAACCATATCTATAACTAGGGTCTACATGGATGATATTGGCAGGTTATATGGGATTCCATGTAAAATCATATATGATCGCTATCCTTGTAATGTACAAATTTTAGACCATGATGCGGGAAACCTTTGGTACACGATAAATTTTAGCACTTTACCCACTCCTCGATAAAATGGTCACACTGAGAGACTTAGTCAGGTATTAGAGGACATGCTTCACATGCATGTAATGGTTTACTAGTCACACTGGGAGGAGTACTTATACTTGGTGGAGTTCTCCTATAACAAAAATTATCACAAATCTATTTGTATTGTGTCTTATAAGGCATTGTATGGGTGAGAGTGTAGGAATCCTTTGATTTGGGACCAAGTTAAACATAGATTTGTTGTGCATTCTTCCAAAGTTTGGGATATAGAGTAGAAAGTAGTTCTTATTAGACAAGGATTAGGGAGACATGTGATAGACATAAGCGGTATGTTGATTCCCACGGGATTGACCATAGTTTTTAGGTGGGTAAAAAGGTGTTCTTGCAGATTAAACTTCATAAGAGTCATATATTCTATGGGAAGGGCTCTAAGCTTGCACCATGGTTTGTGGGACCCTTTGAGATTCTAGGGCAGATTGGTCTAGTACCTACAACCTTGCCTTGCCACTTAGCTTATCATGTATCCATGATATTTTTCATGTTTTTGTATTGAGGAGATATGTACATCATTCTTCTCACATTCTAGATTGTACATACTTGTAGGTGTAGGAGGACGACATAGTGGCCTTGGAGTCAATGTGCATTCTAGAACACGGGACACTAGACCTTCAAGGTCACAAGCTTGATCAAGTATGAATACAGTGGGGTCAATATGATGAGATTGTTGCCACATGGGAGGATGTTGCTAAACTAAGAGTTCGAAACCTCACTTATTCCAGTGACTTCCAACATGAAGTCGTATTCTAAAGGGATGGGGATGTAGTGCCCACTTCCCTCGAAACTGTTTAGATACATTTATTTCCATATTATAGTTTGCATCATATGGCTCATTGTATATATTATATCAACACCAGTGTGTCTAGACTCATGAGTTTACATAGACTATGGTTTTATTTTCTTGTGACATTGAGTTGGCACAGGGTGCCAACCTTATGATTTGACTAACATGGATATGGCATAACATGATGATATATTGTTGCTTTCGATGGATATATGTGATTGATGTTACAGGGTTGTGATTTACATATATTTTGACTATGATGTTGGAAATGGTTACATTTGAGCATATTTTAAATTATAATGAAAAATGAAATATATGTGTGATTGGTGTGTTTTTATTCTGAATTTAATAGTAGTGATTTGGTTAATCTAGTTGAGTGGATATGACATGTGCATTGATTGTTCATATGACTAACAGTCATCCAAGGTTAGCATAAAGAATTAAAAAACACTAAACACATCAAAGAGAATGGAGGGGGACTAACTACTACAACGTTCATTAGCCAACATAAGTCACCTAGACTTGGAAATTTGAGGGTTGGGATTATGTGTATGGTGACAAGTTCTTGATTTATTTATTTGATTACCTTGGCTTGTTGATTGATCCTTTCTTGACCCTTTGTCAATTTTAGTTGTTTAATTAATCACTTTTTAATTATGTTTTAGTATTTTTAATGGGGGTAGTTGATTTCTTTTTTGGTTGTTTTTACCTTGATGGGGTGGGTGAAACTTTCTATTTTTAGTAAATTTCGATACTCTCTTTGGGGCCGTTTTTTAGTGGAGTGTGACACAAGTAAACCTTGTCCCACACTCCCAAAACACATCCTTACATCTACCCATGGGGTAGCTGTACTTTTAGAATTCTAAGTTTTTAGGGCTCATAAGGACCCCATAAAGGTACTTTGGAAAAATTCCATCTACTTTTATTAATTTTGATGTAAGTTGTTTTTGGAATGACTTTTGAGTTAAGTGTTATTTATTTTGAGTTGTTGGATTTTTAACCATGTGGGCATGGATTTGATTTAATGGCTTTTTGGGGATTTGACTTGTCTTGGGAAGTTAGGATGTTACCATTTGGTACCATCCTAAGTGGGTACTCCTTGAATCTTTTTATTCAAGTGAGCTTGTTTTGCCATTTTATAGGAAAGCCTTGGTCTTAAGTTTATGCGGTTGAATTTTTTTGGAGCGATTGAATTTTAGTATTGAAAAGAGGACAATATAAACAAGAGTTGGGTACTTTTCCTTGTTAAACTTTTATAATTTTTTATTTGTATTACCATCATCTGATGGAAAATATATGATTTTGGTGCTCAATTGAGTTGTATGAAGATTTTCCATGTGTTGTTTATTTTATTTACACCCATTGTGAGGCTATCAAGTGTGTTGTGTGTATGGGGGAGGTAGAGCCATTAAGGAGGCATAAGTAGAAATTAAATTGAAGTAAACTTGTTATCTTTTGGAGGAACCTAAGGGATCTGGGGATTTGTTCTAGTGGAGTGATATGTGGGTTTTCGAATAAACCAGGTGGAGGGATAAGTAACATGTATATTAATTCATTTGAGGAACCAAGAACACATACCTAACCCCTTAGTAAAGTGATAAGTGGCTGGAATACCTCTAGGTCCCCATGTAAGCTTACAAACTTTTGATAGTGCATGCTTGTTTTGAAATGCATTTCTCTTGTTATAATAAGTATTTTACCTTAGCTAATGTTCACCTAGGTACTTTATTTACATTCATTGTATATTTCCTCACCTACTTATGTGTGTGGATATTTCTTTTATCTTATTTCGATATTAGGATATATTATCTAGTTGTTATGTAGAGTTCTTTCATTGATCTATGGTATTGACTAGTTATTTCCTTGATCTATGGTATTGACTAAATCCTTGATGTCTAGTTCTTTCCTAAATCTATGGACTTGACTAGTTCTTTGATGACAATTTATTTCATTGATTTATGGCTTGATCTACGACCTTAGCCGGTTCTTAGATTGTTATTCCTTTCCTAAATAAGTAAGGCCCATTCTAATTGTATTTCATTGAGTTCCATAATAATATATGATATTGATGCTCATTTGTTTGTATTGGTTTATGTAAAGTTATTCGGAGAATTATTTTCATCTTATTGATCATGGTGTTTGATTAAAATTTGTGTTCTTAGCTTGGTACGATCTGGTTATCATTCTTTTTATGGTATCAGAGCGAGAGATTGTTATTGACATTTGTCTGTAAGTTTTATTTTGCAAATAAGTTCTTTGTATATTCATATATCTGGGATTTGTTCATATTTTGTTATTGTGTGTATTTTTATGCAAAACAGATCCTTCCATTAGATTCAGAAGGTGGCAAAACCATAAGATTAACTCGTAAGCTCAACCATTTCTAGAGGCGATCGGTTTTCGAGTTTTTTCATGAGTGTATGGGTTTGATAGGAACTTATGTAAGTGATAGTATTTTATTTCATTTAGAAAAATGTGACTCTCCTTTCAAAATATGGAAGAAATTGGAGGATTTATTTGGTAAGGTGGATCATATGAGAGCCATGCAACTTGAAATTGAGATCACCTCTCTTAATCATGAAGATTTTCCAACAATTATAGACTATCTTACCAAGTTCAAGCATTTGTTGACACAATTGAAGGGGAGTGGAAAAGATAAGAAATATGAAGAGTGTGTTTACTTGATTCTATCCAATTTGAGAGGACCATTTCAAATATTTTCTTCTACCTTTTTCTCTAGCATGGATGTGTAGGTGACACATTCAAAATTTCTTACTTAGAAACATTTTGTGAAAGACTTACTAGGGAAGAATCCAAATTGTCTCATGTTGAGTCTTCCACCTCTCAAAAGGAATTAGTTGCATTTAATCATAATGGCAAGGAAAAACTAAAAATTAAAACAAAATCCACCCCTTATTCATCTCAAAGTGCTCCTAAACCCAAAGAAAACAACTCTAAACCCAAGGAGTCTTCTAAATCCAAGAATAAGTCTAGCCTTTCATGCTCTTTTGTGAGAGTAGTGGTCATGAAGAACATAGGTGTTATAAAAAAATTCAAGTCTCGGAGGATGCGGTCAAGAAACACAAAATATATATCTCCACTCCATGTCCTTCTAATCAGCATGGAAAGCCACTTAATGTTGTTGGGAGATCTCAGTCACCACTTACGAGATAGTTGGGTTATAGATTATAGTGCTTCTCATCACACGACTTCTTCCAAGGAGTCTTTTGTTTCTTTAGGTTTGAGTTCTACTTCCAAAATTGTGGTTGGAAATTCTTCCTTTCTTTTTATTAAGGTAAAAGGTGATATACACCTTGATGGTGGTAGTATCTAAGATGCATTGTATGTTCCTAACATTACCACAAATTTACTTTCGTATATCAAATTTTTCATTCGTCAAAGAAAAATAATGACTTTTATACCATATGGGACAGAAGTATGAACTTTGTTGGAGCCTCATTCATTTATTTCTCAAGGAATTGTTGATCATAATTCTAGACAATATCACTTTGAGGGTTTTGATGACACTTCCTCTATAGGGACAAGATTGGTTTCTCATGCATTCGAGAGTAAGTTTTGATGTGAAAGATTTGGACATCTCAATTACAGATATTTGAAGGAGTTAAACACTCATGGTATGGCAGATGGTTATCCTATAGTTTCTTGTCTTGAGGGAGTTTGTTATGGTTGTGCATTAGAGAAACAACACCAAGATCATTTTCCGAGAATTTTTCTAAGAGAGCTTCTTCGCCACTTGAGCTTGTACATAGTGACTTAATGGTTTTTCCTACCCCCTCTTTCAATGGAGCCAAGTATGCACTTATGTTTATTGATAATTTCTTGAGGCGTAATTGGGTTTATTTTCTCAAGTACAAAAGTGATGTTTTTTCACACTTCAAAGTATTCAAGGCTTTGGTTGAGAAATAATCTTCTAGTTCAATAAAGAACCTTCATACGATAATGGACGAAGTACTTCAACAAAGAGTTTTTTAACTTTTTGGCAACTCAAGGCATTATTCACCAGTATTTTGTTCCTCATACTCCACAACAGAATGGCTTAGTAGAACAAAAGAATAGAACTTTGAAGGAAATGGCTAACTGTATGATGCATTCTAGAGATTTTCCTCCTATCTACTGGGTAGAAGTAGTTAATTGTGCTAACTACATTTAGAAGCACACACCACAATGAGGCCTTGAGCATTTGACTCTAGAGGAAGCTTGGTCCAACACTAAGCCAGATGTCTCATTTTTTCGAGTCTTTGGGAGCCATGCTTGGGCCTTTGTGCCAAAGAAGAAAATGAAATCTTTGGATAAGAAGAGAAAACCTTTGATCTTTGTAGGGTATTATGAGGACATGAGAGCTTATCGAATTTTAGATTCTAACACTCATGACATTTTTTTTTAACAAATGTTCGATTTGATGAGCGCTTCACTCATGATTCTTTATCTTTTTCATGCCTCCTTATTCATCTCATCTTGAGGATCCTTTTTTCAGGAGGTTGATGAGGAGGTTATCGACGTCGTTGAGGATCTTATTCCCACCGATGTTGTCACAATGCCTAAATAGGCCCGTATTATAGTTTTTGAGGCAACACCTTTCATACGGATCTTCCACCCACCGGGCATCATCATGCACATTCTACAAGTTATGGACTTTTGTGTCAAATAGTTTCGAGGATTCACAGTCATTTTCAAAGGCTCATGGGATATAAGAGTGGGATGATGCGATGACAGGTTGAGTATTCTTCTTTGATGAAGAATCATACTTGTGATTTGGTATCTCTTCCTAAAGGAAGAAAGATGGTTAGGTGTAAGTGGGTATACCGAACCAAATATGTAGTTGATGGGTCCATTGATAAGTATAAGGTTTGTCTTGTTGCAAAGGGTTTTTCACAAGTTGAAGGTATTGATTACTCTGAGCCTTTTGCACCCATTGCCAAGATAGATTTTGTATGCCTTATACGTGTTATTGTTGCATCACAGGGGTGGCCCATATACTAGATGGACATGAAGAGTGCCTTCTTACATGGATATTTACAAGAGGAAATATACATGGAGCAACCTATTGGATTTGTTCAAGATTATTCTCTTGTTTGTAGGATCCGAAGGTATCTCTACGGTCTCAAACAAGCCCCTCGGGCTTGGTATGAGAAGATGGATTCTTTTCTTCTATCTACTAGTTTTGTTTCATTTCTACTCTGATCATACAATGTATCTCTAGCATGTTGGTGAGGATATTGTGATACGTGTCTTATATGTTGATGATCTGACTTACTGGAAGCTCTTCTTCCCACATTCTCGAGTATTCGAGAGGGCTCTTTCTACATAGTTTGACATGACATATCTTATATTATTACATTATTTCCTCGGTTTACATATTTCTCATATAGATTCAGGGATTCATTTGAGTCAGAAAAAGTACACCCATGATCTTCTTCAACACTTTGATATGGTTGATTACAATCCAAGTCCATCTCCTTTTCAGTCTAGGGTTACTCTTACTTCCACATGTACCACACCACTTTTTGATCCTACATTGTATAGGAAATTAGTTGGGAGTCTCATGTACTTGACCCATACTCACCCTGATATTTCATTTGCAGTAGGGCTTGTATCTAGGTTTGCACATTCTCCTCATAGTAGTCACTAGCAGGCTGCATTAAAAGGATTTTACGTTATTTACAGGGGCACTACCCACTTTGGCCTACATTACACTAGGGGTTCTACTCAATTGGTTGGGTATACATTTCAGATTGGGTAGGTTCTATTGATGACAAGAGTTCCACTTCGCTATCTTTTTTTGTCTTGGTTCTTCTCTAGTTGTTTGTCCTTGCAAAAAGCAACACGATATTGCACTTTCATATTCATAGGCGGTGTACAGGCAGCGCTTATAGCAAGTTAACAAATTCTTTGGCTTCGATAGTTATAGACAGATTTTGGATTCTCACAGAGTCACCATCAGCACATTCAGGATGGAGTTCTTTGCTTGGAGTACATTCTGACTCAACAACGAGTTCTACGTAAATCTTTACGAAGCCTTTTTCATCACCTTGTTACCTTGAGTTGTATGGAGTGCTTGTGGTTTCAGAAGTTGTTCTTGGGGGGTGTTCGTGAGAACATCTTCCTTCTTCTTCTTCTTTCTCTTTCCTTATAGCAAGATTCTTTCATTCTTTTGGTTCGAGATTTCTTCATGGATATATTGTACATGAATACCTCATGAGGCCTAGTTTCTGGACTCATATTATAGACATGTCACTTTTATTTTGGCCCCTAGCTTCACTTGAGGGGGGTGTTAGAGTAGGTATTTACCTTAGCTCATGTTCACCTAGGTACTTTATTTATCTTTATTGTATTTTTCCTCACCCATTTATTTGTATGGATATTTCTTTGATCTTATTTAGATATTAAGAGATATTATCTAGTTTTTAGCTATAGTTCCTTTATTGATCTATGGTATTGACTAGTTCTTTCCTTGATATATGGTATTGACTATATCCTTGATGTATAGTTTTTTTCTAAATCTATGGACTTGACTAGTTCTTTCCTTGATTTATGACTTTATCTATGACCTTGACTGATTCTTAGATTGTTATTCCTTGCCTATATAAGCAAGGCCCATTTTCATTGTATTTCATTGAGTTCCATAATAATATATGATATTGTTGTTCATTTGTTTGCAAAGGTTTATGTAAAGTTATTTTGGCAAATTACTTTCATCTTATTGATTTTGGTGTTTGATTAGCATCTGTGTTCTTGGCTTGGTATGATCTAGTTATCGTTCATTTTATCTCTTACTCTCTTGAGTCCTCTTGTTCATACATTTGTTTGATTTTCTTGAAATTTTTGTGTGTTGGGAATATTGGGAAAATATTGTGATCCAAGTTTTGGTGTTGGCTATGG